>OZ004720.1:24926952-24966022 GCA_963924515.1 Vespertilio murinus | reverse complement strand
AAGTGGCCCAGAGCCAGGAACGGGGGAGAGCGGCCCCTGGGTCCAGCGGGAGGCGTCACCTGTGTACAGGATGCGGCTGATCATGCCCGGCATCACCATGAGGAACATGGGCAGCAGCTTGAGGTAGCCGCACATGACGCAGCCCGCCTTCACGTGGGACATGTTCTTGGCTGACAGGCAGCGCTGCACGATGACCTGCGGGGACGGCCGGGTGAGGCGCAGGTCCCGGCGCCTTCTGGCCACCCCAGCTCCCCCCCACCCACCTCCTGGGTGCTGGGCCTGGCACTCGCATGCTACCAAGGCTCCGTGGCCCCAACCCCACAAGCCACAGGCAGACAGACAGGCAGACTGACAGACAGACAGACAGGCAGACTGACAGGCAGACAGACAGGCAGACAGATAGGCAGGCAGGCAGGCAGGCAGGCAGACAGACAGGCAGGCAGGCAGGCAGACAGACAGGCAGACAGGCAGACAGACAGGCAGACAGGCAGACAGGCAGGCAGGCAGGCAGGCAGGCAGACAGACAGACAGACAGGCAGACAGACAGGCAGACAGGCAGACAGACAGGCAGACAGGCAGACAGGCAGACAGGCAGGCAGGCAGACAGACAGGCAAACAGGCAGACAGGCAGGCAGACTGACAGACAGGCAGACAGACAGGCAGACAGGCAGACAGACAGACAGGCAGACAGGCAGACAGACAGGCAGACAGGCAGGCAGGCAGGTAGGCAGGCAGGCAGACAAACAGACAGGCAGACAGGCAGGCAGACTGACAGACAGGCAGACAGGCAGGCAGGCAGGTAGGCAGACAGGCAGACAGACAGACAGGCAGACAGGCAGGCAGACTGACAGACAGGCAGACAGGCAGGCAGACAGGCAGACAGGCAGGCAGACAGGAGTCCCTGGCCCAGGGCGGGTACCTGGTCTGTGCACCAGTACCACAGGGCGAGGATGGACAGCCCGAAGACGAGGCCAGGCCACGGCAGGTCCCCCGTGAGGGGGTCCCGAAGATGTGGAAGGAGTCGTTCCGGGGCGTGTAGCACTCCCTGTTGACGGTGATGTTCCCGTCGGAAACCTTGGTGGGGATGGCGTTCATGTACTTCTCCATGAAGGCCTCGTACCCTCCCACTTCGTTGAAGGCTGGAAAACACCGGTCATAAAAAAAATAAGCGCCCACGCCGAAACCGGTGTGGCTCAGTGGACAGAGCGTCGGTCTGTGGACTGGAGGGGCCCGGGTTCGATTCCAGTCAAGGGCATGTACGTTGGTTTCGGGCACATCCCCAGTGGGAGGCGTGCAGGAGGCAGCTGGTTGATGTTTCTCTCATCGATGTTTCTAACTCTCTATTCCCTCTCCCTTCCTCTCTGTGGAAAATCAATAAAATATATTTTTTTAAATATTTAAAAAAAAAATCAGCACCCAGGACCTCTCCCCTCTTCCCGGCAGTTGCCTCCCGGGGATGCCCGAGGAACCGTGAGGGCCTGCCCCACAGCGGAGCCCTCGGGTGGCCTTGGGCAGGTCACCCTCTGCCCTCCTGACCCCTGCCCGGCCCCCGCGGGGACAGCCCTGAGGCTCCAAAGCAATGGCCTGGGAAGGACCCCCCCCCCTAAGCGTCGTCCCCCAGGGAAGGCCTGTGACTTGTTGGAAGAAAGACCTGGGCTTGGAACCAGGTTCAAAACCTCTGTTTCCCCCCCACATCCCACCCTCTACGGTCAGCGGCGGCCACCCGCCTCCTCGGCCCCACTCACCAAACCCGGTCAGGATGAAAGACCCCACGAGCATGATGGCCGTCTGCAAGGTGTCGGTGTAGATCACAGCCGCCAGGCCCCCTGCGCGGACAGGGAGACCATGAGTCTGGCCTCCGGTCCCCACTGCTGCCCCCCGCACCCCGCCCGCCCCCCTCGCTCTGCCACAGACGGAGTCAGGGAAGAGCAGAGGGCTGGCGTCTCTACAGAAGGCCCGGGGGTGTCCCCCAACGGACACACGGAAAGGGCTGCTTGTTCGTGGACTCAGGCCGTCCACGTCCACGCACTTCCTTCCCCAAAGCTCACGGGAAGCTCCAGCCGAGCCGCCGTCCCCTCCGAGCCCGGCCCCTGACCCGGCAGAGCCTCGACCCCCCCCCCAGAGGGGCCCCCAGGGGTTACTCCTGCCCTCAGCTTCTCCTGTCCCCTCTCGAGTCCGCCTCTAAAATCTCTCTGCATGCCCAAACCGGTGTGGCTCAGTGGACAGAGCGTCGGCCTGTGGACTGAAGGGTCCCGGGTTCGATTTCCGGTCAAGGGCATGGACCTTGGTGGCGGGCACATCCCCGGTGGGGGGTGTGCAGGAGGCAGCTGATCGATGATTCTCTCTCATCGATGTTTCTAACTCTCTATCCCTCTCTGTAAAATATCAATAAAATATATATTTTTAAAAATAAAAAATAAAATAAAATAAAACCTCTCTGCATGTGTTACTCCCTGCTGTCTTCCTCCCAGTGCCTCCCAGTGCCTCCCAGTGCCCGTCACGTCGACTCCATGACCTCTGTTTGGCTTCTAAGGCCCCTGCCCTGTGACCTCATTTGAATTATCGGGTCTTATCGCCCCTCACACACACACACACACACACACACACACACACACACACACCTACCCCCCATGGACCACCCTCCTCCAACTAAACAAATGCATCTGTCCTCCACCCCGCCTCTGCCCCGCATCATGCCCGTCCCTGCCTCCACTCCTTGCCCTCTCACCCGTCCCTGCACCTGGCGCCCCCTCCCTGGTTTCTCCCAACTTCTAGCCAAGATCTCCCCACAACCTGCGGGGCCACGCCCCGCCCCGCCTCCTGGAAGAGGCAGCCGGCCCTGCGGTTGTCTGGGGCAGCCTGTATAGCCTGTGAGGGCCTGTGATTCCCAAAACCATTGACCCAAGCAGATTTCCCCATCCCCGACCTGATTCCTGGGTGTAGCTCTTCCCCCCGAGAGAAGACAGCTTGTCCCCTCCTCCCAAGCGCCTAGCCCTGGCCCGGGCTTGAGGGGGGTCCTGTGAATGACCCACCTGTGATCGTGTAGATGCCGGTGATGGCCAGCAGCAGGAAGATGGCCAGGTACAGGTCCAGGCCCAGGGCCAAGTTGATGAAGATGGCCCCGGAGAAGATGTCCGCCTGGAAGGGGCGGAGGGGTGGGTCAGGGGGGAGAGAGACCAGCGGGCTGCAGGGCCGGGGGGTGAACGTGCAGGAGTCGGCGGAAGCTGTCTAATTCTGGGGAATTCTGGGTAATACCAATGCCAGCGGTTTCTAGGGTCTGGTATTGACCCACACTCATTTTTCCCCTTTGGCTGAAATACCACGATTAAAGGTTCCTTTTTTAAATATATTTTTTACTGATTTTTTTTTTTTTTTTTTTTTTTAACGGAGAGGAAGGGAGAGGGATAGAGAGTTAGAAACATCGGCCAAAACCGGTTTGGCTCAGTGGATAGAGCGTTGGTTCTGCAGACTGAGGGGTCCCGGGTTCGGTTCCGGTCAGGGGCATGTGCCTTGGCTGCGGGCACATCCCCGGTGGTGGGGTGTGCAAGAGGCAGCTGGTCGATGTTTCTCTCTCATCGACGTTTCTAGCTCTCTATCCCTCTCCCTTCCTCTCTGTAAAATATCAATAAAATATATTTTTGAAAAAACATTGTGCCTCTCCGCGTCAGGGGTTCAGCGCCAACCTAGGAGCCAGGAGGCCGAGGTTCGATTCCCAGTCCGGGCACAGGCCCGGGTTGCAGGCTCGATCCCCAGGGCGGGGCGTGCAGGAGGCAGCCGGTCCGTGATTCTCTCTCATCGTTGATACTCCTCTATCTCTCTCCTACTTTCTTCCTTTCTGAAATCAATTCAAAAATATATTTTTTTTTAAATAAATAACTAAACCCTCAGTGGCCGGAAGTGGGGAAGTTGTTTCTTTCCCGGGCCCTCGACCTGTTCCGTCCTGCCCTCGGCAGCAGCCGAGAAAGCAGAGTCCCCCGCTGCCCCTGAGCCACG
The DNA here is from genome assembly GCA_963924515.1 of Vespertilio murinus. Lineage (NCBI taxonomy): Eukaryota > Metazoa > Chordata > Mammalia > Chiroptera > Vespertilionidae > Vespertilio > Vespertilio murinus. The sequence continues at coordinate 24,962,029 of OZ004720.1, read as the reverse complement.
CTTCTCCACACGGGGCCGCTTGAAATTGTGACGAGTGACCCCAAGTCTCCCCCCACCCACCCCCACATCCCCCCACCCCACCCCCCCGCCCCATAGCTCCGTATCTCCCCCGAAGGGCTGCATCCATTGATTCCAGTGGAATGCTGTTAAGTATGATTCCGTAGATTGGCTAATGAGCAGAGTGAGCAAAACAAAAAAAAATGTATATACTCCGAGATTACTGCTGCCATTGCCAACACCCTCGATGGGTTTATTTTCCGGGGTAGTTCATCTGTCGTGCTTTACGACGGCACCTCACAGGACACTGTGATAGCCTCCTTAATCATTTGCCTGGCGGGTATTAGTCACAGGTAAGGAGCACGCCCGCTCCTACGGTAAGCTGTAAACAACGTCTATAAACACTTATGGGAAGTGTTGGGCTCATGGAAACCTTGGTTTTGATCATCCGTGTTCTCTCCTTCCAGCGAACGGGGCAGATAAAGAATTCTCAGGAAAACGCCCTCGTAAATGGGGGGGGGGGGGGGGGACCAACCTAAGACAAATTCTTGCTCCCGTGAGTCACTCCTCACTGGGGTATTAGTTTATTTTACACTTTTTACCGAGAGCGTTGAGACACGCGCATGGTGTGGGTCCCCCCCCCCCCCCAAAAGAAGGTGAGGGGACAGGCAAACTGGCTCGGCTTTTCAGTCGAGAGACACAAAGTCCGTGACTCGCTCGCGGGCTAAAATCCAGACGACCTGACCCCAAGGCCAGTGACCTTCCGGCAACTGTAAAAGATGAGGGGCCTTCTTTCTGGAAGGTTTTTTTGCAGAGGGCAAGGTCTTTTTTTATTATTATTATTTTTTAAATATTTTATTGATATTTTACAGAGAGGAAGGGAGAGAGATAGAGAGCTAGAAGCATCGATGAGAGAGAAACATCGACCAGCTGCCTCTTGCACACCCCCTACCGGGAATGTGCCCGCAACCAAGGTCCATGCCCTTGACCGGAATCGAACCCGGGACCTTTCAGTCCGCAGACCGACGCTCTACCACTGAGCCAAACCGGTTTTGGCAAGGTCTTTTTTTAATCCAAAAAAAAATATTATTTTTAAGTAAAAGAACTTATGTATTGTGGCTTAAAAATGAGCAACCCAGCTGAAACCTGTGTGGCTCAGTGGGTAGAGCGTCGGTCTGCGGACTGAAAGGTCCCGGGTTCGATTCCGGTCAAGGGCACGTACCTTGGTGGCGGGCACATCCCCAGTAGGGGGTGTGCAAGAGGCAGCTGATGGATGTTTCTCTCTATTCCTCTCCCTTCCTTTTTATAATCAATACATATATATACATTTAAAAAAAAAAAAAAAGCAGCCGAAACCGGTTTCGCTCAGTGGATAGAGTGTGTCGGTCTGCGGACTGAAAGGTCCCAGGTTCGATTACGGTCAAGGGCACGTTACCTGGGTTGCAGGCACATTCCCCAGCAGGGGGCGTGCAAGAGGCAGCTGATCGACCATTCTCTCTCATTCACCGATGTTCCTAACTCTCTATCCCTCTCCCTTTCTCTCTGTAAAAAAAAAAAAAATCAATAAAATATATATATTTTTTTAAAAAAAGATGATGAAAGCTGACATCCCAGTCTTGTTCCAGAAAAAAAAAAAAGCGGCTACCATCCGCCCTGTGCATTTTCCAAGGGAACGCTGGGTATGGGAGGCAGGCAGAGCGGGTGGGACAGTGGGCAAGGCCTCCACTAAGGACCCCCCGAAGCTACCCAGCGCGGGAACACCCTACCCACGCCCCATTTGAAAGCAGAATTCCTAAAAGGCTGGCTGCCAGGGACCGGGCTCCCCCGGGACCCGAGCCGCGGGGCGCTGCCCCCCAGCTCTCTGGGGGCCCCCGCGTGCAGGGAGGTTTAACGAGGAACCTGAGCCGCCGGCGGGTTGCCGGGGAGGCAGCGAGTGAGGCTGGCTACCCCGTGGCCTCCGGAGGACTCCCCTCTGCCGGCGGCCGTGAGGGCAAAGGGCGCCCTCTGCATGGCAACCGCGGCCCACAGACTGCCACCCGCGTGGACTGTGGACCCGGAGAAGCCCTGCTTCGGAGGAGGGGAGTCCGCGTGCCGTAATCTACGCGCTCGTTACGCCGGTGGCCGCGCAGAGGCCGGGCCCAGGAACTGCTCCCTCACCAGGTTCAGGGCGACCTCCCCGTCCCCCCCCTCCCACCCCACTTACACTTCTCCTCCTCCTCTCCCACTGCTGCCCCTCGCCCCTCAGGAAAGCTGGTTTCTCTACCCCCCTCCGACCCCAGTACTTCCCAGCGCGGACAGTGTCTGCACCCTGATCTCTAATGGAATAGGACTGTAACCGGAAACTAACCCTGAAGCGGGGAGGGAAGAAATGGAGGAGGTAGGGTCATCCCTCTGGCAGGGAAAGCCCAGAGCCTCCCGTCCGGGGAGGAGCACCGGAATCTTGGGCATCGGTCCCAACTCCAAGACAAAGCCCATGGCCAGAGCAGGGTTCTCAATGAGTTGTGTGAAAAAACATACGTGCAAAGGCATTCTCTGGGGGAAGCGATAGTCTCTTAAAACACACACACACACACACACACACACACACACACACAGTGGGGCCGGTAGAGCTGGATATCCACATGCCAAAGAGTCGAGTTGGACCCCTCCCTCACACCCTACACACGCATTAACCCCAAATGCGTCAAAGACCCACGTGGAAGAGCAAAGACTCAAGCTCTAAGGAGCTAACCCAGGAGTCCGTCTTAGGTCCTCGGCTCTGCCCGTGGATATTTTTTGGGTGTCGCACAAGCAGTGAACAAAAGTAGAAGTAGATAAAAATGAACTCCGTCAAGACTGGAGACTCTTGTGCATCAAAGGACGCCCTCAAGAAAGTGGAAAGGCCATCTAACAGGACAGAGAGAGATAGAGAGCTAGAAACGTCGATGAGAGAGAAACATCGACCAGCTGCCTCCTGCACGCCCCCTACCGGGGATGTGCCCGCCACCAAGGCACACGCCCTTGACCGGAATCGAACCCGGGACCCTTCAGTCCGCAGGCCGACGCTCTCTATCCCCTGAGCCACACCGGTTCCGGCTCTGTCCGGTTTTTAAACACCCCCGCCTGGCCAGCGCACCCCAGAGGGGTCCCAGCTCTGGAAAGTGGGGCCTGCGGCGCCAGGCTGGCCACATGAAGGGGGGGGGGGGGCGGCGGTGGCGGACTCACCGAGATCTTGGTGAAGATGTAGAGCAGCAGCGAGAGGACGGAGAGGTAGATCTGGATCCGCTTGCCTCCGAACCGCTTCCTCAGGTACTCCGGCATCGTCACCACCTGCACGGGGCGCCGGGGCGGTCACCGCCGGCCAGAGCGGCGTCAGCAGCGTGACCGAGGGGTCAGCAGCGTGGCCGAGGCTCGACCGACCCGTGTGGGTCGGGGGAGTCTGAGAGAGGGCCCGGCGGCGGTCCCCCAGCCATCTATCTGCCCATCTCCCTCGCACGCGCCTTCCCGCGGAGGTGGCTGTGTCCTCTCCCGGGACACGGGCCAGGGGTGGGCAAACGTTTTGGCTCGAGGGCCGGAACAAAAAGCCTGGATGGAGTGTTTGTGCGAGCTAATATAAACTCAAAGTACACATCATTGCATAAAAGGGTACGGTCTCTTTTTTTATTTATTTTTTATTTATTTCAATCGTTTAGAACGCCGAACGGGCCGGATCCGGCCCGCGGGCCATAGTTTGCCCACGGCTGTCATAGACGGGGGGGGCCCCAATACGGAGGCAGATCTTTGCCCTGGAGGGGGTGGGAGTTGTTAGATAGATATTCCTATACAAAGCACCTACTGTGCGCCAAGACATCCTAACAACAGCAGCAGCATCTTTTCAATGCACCAAACAGGGTGGCCCGGCTGGGGGTGTGCGTCTTCCCTGCTCCGCACACGGGCCCTGCCAAGGGTTGTGGCTGCGGGCCCGCCCCGCCGTCCCCCAAGCTCCTTTCCGCAAAGGCCAACCACACTCCTCGGTCCTGGTCCCTCCACCCCGAGCCCGCTGTCTCCTGGGACCACCCGGCGGTCGCCACCAGCCTGCGGAGGCTGCCCAGGCCGCCCCGGTGTTTCCTCCATGTCGCCCTCAGCAGCCTTACTGCACGTAGTAGGTGCTTGTGTCTCCCCGACGAGGCGAGCTAAAGCTGCCTCGGGTAAGAGGGCAGCGCTTTCTTCGGGGGTCGGGGCGTGTGTGTGACAGCGGAGCGCCGGTTGCACGCCCTGCGGGCGGGCGTGCACGAAGGGGGGGTGTGATCCTTCGCTCACGCTGCTTCCCTCCCCGGGGGCAGAGGCGCACGGCCACGGGTCATGCGCAAAGGCAGGGCAGGGCCTTGTTAAACCCACACGCCCCCCGCAGCCTGAGGCCGGGAGGCTTGGGGGGGGGGGGGGGACTCCTACAGGGAGTGAGGCTTCCCACAGGGCCACGGCACGGCTTAGCGCAGTGGCCGGCAAACTCACTGGTCAACAGAGCCAGGCATCGACAGCACGACGACAGCCCCATTTTCTAAACTTGAACTCCTCCTAACGCCACTTCTTCAACACAGACCTGCCTGCCCGGGGCCGTGGGATTCTGTGGAAGAGCCACGCTCGAGGGGCCAAAGAGCTGCAGTGCGGCTCCCGAGCCGCAGTTTGCCGACCACGGGCGTTAGTGCATCTAGTCAGGGTCCCTGCCGAGGCACCGGCTTTCTCTGCCGTTTATCCCCGCACAGTCTCCTCTGCCTTCCAGGAAGACGAGCTCGTGTGTGTGTGTGTGTGTGTGTGTACATGTGTGTGTGTGTGTACATGTGTGTGTGTGTGTGTACACGCGCGCGCCTTGGATACTTACCCCGGCCTTGATGTAAATAGGGACAAACACCCAGCCCAGCACAACCACCAAAATCAGGGCCTAGAACCACAAAGGAAATGGAGTCAGATCACGCTGCCCGGGGCCCCCGGCCACTGCAGAACAGCCCCCCCTTTGCCCCCCCCCCCAGGCTTCTCTCTGGGCTCTGAGGACACTCCCTGTGTGGCCACCCGAGCTGGGGGGGGGGTCTCTGCTGCCTGGCTGGCCCAGGGGAACGGTCGCTGAGCAGCCGTGAAGGGGACCCCTGGTGACCGCCCAGGGACATCGCAACCCCTTTTCCTCTTCCCGGGTTTACTTACAAGAAGAAAAATGCCACTTAGAGACCTTTTAAAACATTAATAATAATAATAATAATAATAATAATAATAATAGGGATCTGCCGAGTCCGGTGTCGCTCAGTGGATAGAGTGTCGGCCTGCGGACTGAAAGGTCCCGGGTTTGATTCCGGGCGAGGGCATGTACCTTGGTTGTGGGCACATCCCCAGTGGGGGGTGGTACAGGAGGCAGCTGGTCGATGATTCTCTCTCATCGATGTTTCTAACTCTCTATCCCTCTCTCTTCCTCTCTGTAAAAAAATCAATAAAAAATATATATTTTTAAATAATAATAATAAAAATGGGGATCTGGTGAGAAGCATTCCCAAGCCTCCAATATGGCAGGCAGGGTCGAGGAGCGCTTGGCTTTTTAAGAGAAGGAAGAACCGCCGTTGCCTTCACACCGGCGGCTTTCTCAGGCCGCTCTGGCGGAAGGGGCGCGGAGCCCGGGCCCCAGAGCTGGGCTGCTCCTTCCTCTGCTCCGCGGGGGCCAGAGAGGTTCCCCGCACCTACAGCATCCGCCCTGAGCGCAGGTCCCACCGCTGGCCCACTGACTGCTAAGCTCCCTCCAGCTCCGGGACACGGGACACGGCGTCTCCGATGCTACTCACGTTCCACTCGAAGCCCCCGGTGGCAATGCCGGCCGCCGCCCCCGTCCCGGCCAGCCCCACGAAGTGGCCGCTTCCGATGTTGCTGGCGAAGAGGGAAGCTCCGATCTGCAAACGCAAAGATGGAGGAGGGTGAGGGCTCCGTGCCCCATCGGGACACTCAGGGGGGTGCGAGCCAAGGAGAGGAGAGACAGGTCAGCCCAGAGGAGGGCAGGAAAGAGCAGAGATGGGCCGGGAACTCGATGGTGCGAGAGGTGCTTGTGGGGACCCCGGGTGACAACAGTGAAGAGGAAAAGGGAAGCATTAGAGCAGGGGTGGGCAAACTTTCTGACTCGAGGGCCACCGTGGGTGCTTACACTGGACCGGAGGGCTGGCACAAAAGCAACCTGACCATGCTGGCACTCTCCTCTTGGGCTGCTGGTGAAGGCGAGGAGGGGAGAGCGAGAGAACCCTCCTCCGCTCTTTCGGCTCCGTGGGCCGGAGAGAATAGCCGAACGGGCCGGATCCAGCCCCGAGGGCCGTAGTTTGCCCACGGCGGCATTAGAGGAAGGGCCAGCAGGCTGTCTCCCCGAATCAGACCGTCTGGGAGTCCTTTGCGAGCCCAACGCACAACAGTGAAGAAGGCTTGGGAAGCCCCACAGCCCACCAGGCCTCCCCCAGAAGCCGGCCACTCTGAGGTCATTCCGGCAAAGCCGACCCCGGAGCAGAACGGTCGTCGTGGCGGAGAAGCAGGGCCATTATCTCTTCATTTATCACCTGATAAATTATTAAGCCTAATGTACTATTAAGGGCATCATTACCAGTAATGATTAACGGCATTAGATTAACCTTAGGTTCAAGAAGTCCTCGCCAACATCCCCCCAAGAGGGGCACTGGACTCTAAGCAGTTGCCGGCTTTCCTGAGGTGCCTCCTCACCAGCTGACGGGATGGGGGCCGGGAGAGCTCTGGGGGTACCCGATGAACTGGGTACCCCCACATGCATTTCACTTCCATCAGGGGCACCGTGGTCCTCCCAGTTGCTCTCCTGGGCTCCCTCTTCCTGGACACCCCCACACACTTTGCCCATGGCCTGCACTCCATCACTTACCAAGCCTGCCTCTGACCTCACAATGTCACGGGAATCTCGCACGTCTTATACGGCCCTGGCTGGCTGTCATCATCATTCTCAACAGTGTCGGGGCAACAGGTTCTAGATCAGGGGTGGGCAAACTCTTTGACTCGAGGGCCACCATGGGCTCTTCAACGGGACCGGAGGGCCAGAACAAAAGCAACCTGACCACCACGCTGGCACTCTCCTCTTGGGCTGCTGGGGAAGGAGCGGAGGGGAGAGCAAGAGAACGCCCCTCCGCTCTTTCGGCTCCGCGGGCCGGAGAGAACAGCTGAATGGGCTGGATCCGGCCCACGGGTCTTAGTTTGCCCACAGCTGTTCTAGATGGTCACCAGTCACCCACACCCACACTCCCACACGGAGTTGGGCCAGTTACCCCCCTCCTCCCCGCCCAAAGCACGACTCGGATCATGTCTCTTCCGTATACAGAGACCCTCCCCGACCCCCCCCCCCCAATGGACCTGCCACGCAGGCTTCTGGGCAGCTCCAAGTTTAAAGGCAGAGTCCCTAGGAATTCAGCAAGGTTTCCGTGGAAGTCCCCTCTCTGGCATGGTGGCATGAGCTTAGAAATTAGAGACTGAATGCTTTCTTGAGCTCTTCCTATCTGGGTGATCCTAAAACACCTGTGAGCTTTAGTCTTCTCTCATGGCAGGACTGTACAGGAGCCAAAAAAAAAAAATCATGAATCATGCCGAGACTGGTTTGGCTCAGTGGATAGAGCGTCGGCCTGCGGACTGAGGGGTCCCAGGTTCGATTCCGGTCAAGGGCATGTACCTTGGTTGTGGGCATGTCCCCAGCAGGGGGTGTGCAGGAGGCAGCTGGTCGATGATTCTCTCTCATTGATATTTCTCTCTCTCTCTCTCTCTCTCTCTCTCTCTCTCTCTCTCTCTCCCTTCCTCTCTGTAAAAAAATCAATAAAATATATATTTTTTTAAATCATGAATCAGTCATGACTGACACTCAGCTGGCCCTCAATCCGTTCCTTCCTCCTCTCCAAGAGGACAATCACTTCACCCTCAAAGGCAGTTTACAAGAACCGCAATGAATAACACTATGTTGGTCTGAATTACGTTGCCCCGAGGGATACGTTGAAGCCCTAACCCCCCATGTGACTATATTTGGAGGCAGGGTCTGTAGGAAGGCAATTAAGGTAAAATTAGGTCACAGGGGTGGATCTCTGATTTCTTAGGACAGGTGGATTCGCACACAGCAAAGGGGCCAGGTGAGTCCCCAGAGAGAAGGCAGCCAGCCACCTACAAGCCAGAAGGAGACGTCTCCCCAGAAACCCACCCTAACAACCCCTTGATTGTGGATGTGTAATCTCCAAATTGTGGGGTAGAGGGGGAGACACATTTCTGCTGTGTAGGCCACCCCGTCTGTGATGTGTCGTGACGGCAGCTCCCGCAGGCTGATACACCCAGGCACCCTTTGCTTTATCATCCGCTCTCCCCCGCCAGGTCCGCACGCTGCCCTCCCTCGGACGGGAGCTCATTAGCAATGCTCTGCCTCGCCCTGATTTCCCAAAACACCCTCCGAGCCCACTCCTCACCCACGCCCGTGCCCATCTGGCAATCGCGCCCCAACCAGGGACTCGCCCAGGGGCGTGATCTTCTCTGTCGTCTCCTCCCACATTCCTCCTGAACACAGGATTGCAGGCCGGACCCAAAATTTCCCCCAGCTTGACCTTGCTTCTGACTAACTTCTCCTCCGCCAGCCTTTCTCATCCCCGGCGGGGCTCAGGCATTGCAAGCATTCGGATGGTGTTGCCGTCACGGTGAGAGATGGGCTGAGTCTAACCAAACCCAACAGGTTCGTCTGATAGCGTGGCGTGATGGGCGGATCACGTGGCGTGGCATCACCGAAGGCGAAAAGACCGCGTTCTCCTTTGACTTTAGGGAATTCACCATCACATTCTACTGCCTCCACTTCCTACCACAACACAGTTTTTTTTTTTTTTTAAGAAAAACCTTTAACAAGAAAAGGACAACAATTCCAGAGCTGCCTCAGAGTCACACACAGCCGGAGACCCGGGAACAATCCATGGCGGGAAGTTACCTCATTTCTTGGCGGGGGGGGGGGGTGGGGGGGGGGGTTAGAGGAAAAGACGTGAAGACGTCGTTGAACGCCGTCTAAGATGTTGTTTTGTGCGTCAGGAAACAGAAAACAGACACCTCAGCGCGGGCGTCTTGCGTTAGAAGTACCTTGGAAATGACCGAGGCCAACCTTTCCTTTTCGAGTGAAAGCAAAGCAATCATCGCCCAGAGGAAGAAAGCAATTCGAGTTTACACATTAATTTTATTTTTTGCTTCCATACCCTCAGGAAAGTAACAGCATGGGTTACACTCCGCCGCTAGCCCAGGAGTCAAGAATTGCCCAACTCACGTTGCTGCTGACCTTGGCCTGAAAAATTCCCAGGAGGCCCCAGGGCCAGCACACCGTGTGGACAGCTTCAGAAGAACCCCCAACCACCTCTAAGTGACACACTCAAGAGGCAGACTCAGCAGGCACCAAAGCCCTGCTGACGTTAAGTCCTGCCCCATGGTGATCCTCCACAGTGGTCACAGCCAGTCCTTATAGTTTCTCAACCTTGTGAGTAAATCCCATCGATGTACCAACAGCAATCAAGGCTTAACTATAAAAGGAGGGTGCACCCAGCTCCCATGGGAAGGGGATCCGGAGAGGGGACACACCTGGATTGCCCGGCTCGGGGAACAGAGAGGCTGTGCCATTGGACCTTACAGGACACCATCTACATAAGGCCACTCTAACCAAGTTAGGAGTCATAGCAGCGCTACCTAATACATAGACGCAAACACAAAGAGGCAGCCAAAGTGAGGAGACCAAGACACGAGTCCCAAAGGAAAGAACAGAACGAAACTCCAGGCAAAGACCTCAGGGCAGCGGAGACGAGCAATGCGTTAGATGCAGAGTTCCAAACGCTGGTTATAATGATGCTCCAAGAACGTAGGAGAAGAGTCGATGAACTGAGTGAGAAGTTCAACAAAAAAGATAGGAAACATAAAAAAGCAGAGCTAGAAAGCCCTGGCCAGGGTGGCCCAATTGGCCTGGACACCAGAAGGTCACAAGTTTGATTCCCAGTCAGGGAACATACCCAGGTTTGTGGCTTCATTCCCTAGTCGGGGCACCTGAGGGAGGCAACCAATTGATGTTCAGTCTCACATCAATGTTTTTCTCTCTCTGGTAAAGATTTAAAAAACAGAACAGCCGAAAAACGGTTTGGCTCAGTGGATAGAGCGTCGGCCTTCAGACTTGAGAGGTCCCAGGTTCGATTCCGGTCAAGGACATGTACCTTGGTTGTGGGCACATCCCCGGTAGGGGGTGTGCAGGAGGCAGCTGATCGATGGTTCTCTCTCATCGATGTTTCTAACTATCACTCTCTCTTCCTCTCTGTAAAAAAATCAATAAAATATATTATTAAAAAAAACAAACAGAACGGCACATGCCTGCGTGTCCGCCATGTGTGCCATGTCTCACAGAATCGCACTTCTTGGATTGGGACAGAGGAGAAGGGGAGGCCTGTCTATCCAGGCTCTCTTATTTCTGGGATTCAGGTAAATATTTAGACACAGGCCCTGTTCCAGACACCTTATAAACTCTGTTTACTCTACATCAGCTCCCATCTGCTCCCCCCCCCCTTACCTTCCCCACGGACAATGGGTGCCTTTCACTCATTATCTTACCAACACCTCTCCCTGCCCCAAGAACCAAAGAGCCACGGAATCAGGAAACCACTGCCAACGTGGTCTTCCCACAGGCTGTTTTCACAAAGGGCAGATAAGGCTGTCTGTTGGCATTTACAAAAGGTCAAGGATGCTCACCGCAATAACTCAGGTGAGCCCCGCTTTGCAACCATCAACCACCTGAGGCGCCTAATCGATATGCACGGTCTCTCCCCCATCCTGGTCCCCCTTCCGGTTCCTCTGGTATCCCCAAAAACTCCTTTTCACCTCCAGCCTCTCTGTTCCTGACGGGGTTGCGGGCTCGATCCCCAGTGTGGGGAGTGCGGGAGGCAGCCGATCAATGGTTCTCTCCCATCACGGATGTTTCTGTCTCTCTCCCCGTCTCCTTTTCTCCCTGAAACCAATAAAAATATTTTTTTTCCAAAGAGAGAAAGTAATAAAACACACACACACACACACACACACACACACACACACATACAGCTCAGCCCTGGCGGGAAAGGGAAGCACACACAGCTACCTGCAAATGGAAAGCAAGCAGAGCCGGGATCGGTTTGGCTCAGTGGATAGAGCGTCGGCCTGTGGACTGAAGGGTCCCGAGTTCGATTCCGGTCAAGGGCATGTGCCTTGGCTGTGGGCACCTCCCCAGTAGGGGGTGTTCAGGAGGCAGCTAGCTGATCGATGTTTCTCTCATCGATGTTTCTAGCTATCTCTCCCCCTTCCTCTCTGTAAGAAAATCAATAAAATGTTAAAAAAAAAAAAAAGAAAGAAAGAAAGAAAGAAAGAAAGGGGTCACTTTAAAAAAAAAATCAGAGAGGTGAGGTGACAGTCCTTCAAACAAAGACAAGCGCTCAACCAGAGAGTTTGCTGTGTGCCGGGCAGTGTGCTGAGACTGGTGCGCGTGTCCTCCCAACCTCAAGGAGGCACTAGTGTCCCTGCTGTGGAGATGACAGATGTGAGGGCGCAGAGATGTTTAGCAGCTCATCCAGGGTCACACGGCTAGGTAAGGGGCAGGGGCTGGGTTCGAACCCAACGAGCATGACTCCAGAGCCCAGGACGGAGCAAGGGGTCAACGAATGAGGGTCTATCTATGGGCCAAACCTAGCGCTCCACCTGTTGTTGTTGCTTTTTTTTTTTTGTAAATAAAGTTTTATTAGAACATGTCCCTCCTCCCTCTCCCCCCCCCCCACACCTATCCATTTATGTGTTATCATGGCTGCTTCCACCCTGGCAGCAGAGTTGAGTCGTGATAAAAGTCACACAGCCTCCAAAAATAGTTACAGAGACAGTTTTCCATTCTTATACCTCGAACCACCTGATACACACCTCCATGGCGATTGCCTAGTAATGGAAAGGGCAGAGCAGGGCAAGGCTGACTCCTGACTCCATGTTGTATGGTAGGGCAGCGCGGAGCTATCCTCCATTTTGTGTAACTGGAGCCTAGCCCTCACCCAACCAATCAGGGCCAGCCAAAGCAGTGACATCACCACCCTTATAAAACCCCTGGACCTGTCGAAGTTCGGCTTCTCTTCCGCCATGCTGTCGGCGTGGGTGGGACAGAGCCCATGCTAGCAGGGAAGAGGCTCTTTTGTTTATTGCATCGGACTCGGCTCCCTGGTGGTCCTTGGGGAATCACGAAGTCTGGGCGTAACAGTAATAAAGGAAGGGAAGAAACCGGGCTGTGGGGAGACACGGGCATTCCCTTTTCAAGACCGAGACCTCCCCGGTGATGGGCTGACCAGCCTGCCCACACCCATTTCCCTCGTGCCCCTTCCCTCCTCGGTGGTGTGGCATCTTAGAATTTTATTCCTGGGTGTAGAGAGCCGCCCGAGAAGGCACACGGACATTCTTTTCATTCTTATCAAGCTGAGCCCGAGGGCACGGGCAGAATCCTGTTATCAGTGCTGATTTCTTATCTTTATCCCTGTGCTTGGAATGAGGAACAAATAGGACCTTGACTTACCCAGGTCTCGATATGCTAAATCTTGTACCAAAAAAAATAAAAAAATAAAAATAAAATGAGGAACTCACCCAGGTCTTAATAGGACCTGGGCACACCGGAAACTCCTTTTGGCCTTAAACGTCCCCTTTGGAAATCAACAAATGTGCTGTGTTGTCTGTGGTGCCAGTGACTGACTGTCTCTCCATCCGAGAGGTGGCGCCCACCTAGCGCCCAGCTTGATGGATCTATTTCTGCCTCTTGTCTCTTTCTTCCCGTAACTTCTTTTTTTTTTTTTTTTTTAAATATATATATATTTTATTGATATTTCACAGAGAGGAAGGGAGAGAGATAGAGAGCCAGAAATGTTGATGAGAGAGAAACATCGACCAGCTGCCTCTTGCACGCCCCCTACCGGGGATATGCCCGCAACCAATGTACATGCCCTAGACCGGAATCGAACCCGGGACCTTTCAGTCCGCAGACCGACGCTCTACCACTGAGCCAAACCGGTTTTGGCTTCCCGTAACTTCTTAATCCCCCAGCTCCTCCCCCTCGGGAGCCTGTCCTTCTCCCTTTCCGTGCGGGGCGCGGAAAACAGAGAAAATGCCCACCACCGCACTGGGAGAGTCTTCGAGGTCCTCCACCTGACTGTCTCCCCTTGGAGGGCAGGCTCCCTGAGGTTCAGAGCGGCTGGTGCTTTGCCTGACGCCACAGAGCTGGGACAAGCCACGTCCCCCGGTTCCCGCGAGGTCCCCGCTCCCTTTGGAGTGCTTCCTTACGGGTAGAAGAGGGTCGTGGCAGGGTTGGCTCCACCCCATTGCACCGGCCACTCCACAGCCACTCCAGGCCACTCCACGGAGCTGCCTCCGGTATGTATACCCATACTCTCCTCCAAATCAAGAGCCCTCCATTGGCCTGGGGCCCTGGAACCCTGTAATTTCTGATGCCACTAGTCAAGATCGGGGAGGGGGTAGGGGGCAGGGAAGGGATTTCCCCTTCCAGGCTCACACTCTGCTTTCACATCTCCGACACCTCCAGACAATCCATACAGCACCGCTCCCGGGCAGCTGTTGGTTAAAGGTGCCACCAACAAGGGAATCCTGACCGCAAAGCCAGCCCACAGCGATGGCAGGTATCGCTTCGTGGTTTCCTGCAAGCCAGCCTCTGCGTGTGACTCAGGCCACGGTGGGCCGGCCGGCTGGCTGGCTGGCTGGCTCCCGGTGTCAGCTGACTCCTCCAGGAGCCCAGCCCTGGTGCTCTTGCTCCTCCTCCCCAATGGATTCTCACGCCGACCCCGGGGACAAGGCGCAAGCCATTTCTCTCTCTGGGCCTCGTCCGTGTTTGAGGAGCAGGGCGTTCCTCCAGCGCTCCTGGCCCCTCACCTGTCAGCGGTTACAGCCGCTCCTTTCCGAGCCCCCGAAGCTCCCCCCCGCCCCCACCCCCGGGGCCTCTCCTCTATCCAGTGTCTCTTTTCAGACCCTTGGGAGCTATGCTTTCCTCCTGCCTTACTTTCATGGCTGACTACCCGAGCCTTCCGGGCCTGGGATGTATCCACCCAGCTCCTCCCTTCCGAAGGTTCCCCCGAGGATCCTCTTTCCAGGGCTCCTCTGGTGGCTAACTCTTCCCACCGCACGAAGTTGGGGGCAAGGCAGGTAAAGGGGACACAGGGCCCCATCGGAGGGCCCTTCTCCTTATCTTAGGGTTCCCATGTAGTGAGCGCTTGCCAAGCACTGTGCTGAGTGGTGTGCATGCAATGTCTCATCTAAGAACCCTCATTTTTTTTTTAATAATTTTTTTTCCAGAGAGGAAGAGAGAAACATCAATGTGAGAGGTCTCCTCCATGCACACCCACTGGGGATCAAACCCGCAGCCCAGGTATGTGCCGCGACTGGGTATTGAACCGGCAACCTTTCAGTGCACAGGACAATGCTCAACCCACTGAGCCACACCAGCCAGGGCATTATTCTCCTCTTTTATAGAAGTAGAAATGGAAGCTCTCAGGGAAATTCAGCAACTTGCCCACGTCTCAGCCCTAGTAAATGGGGAAGGTCAGATACACCGACTTCAAAGCCCATGCCGTTCTACTTTCTAGAATACTCTAGAAAACTCTGGAGTTGGGAGAGACGTGGGGGGGGGGGTCACTGCTTCCCCATTTAAGAACCTCCCTTCCCAGCCTCCCTAACAGATGGTGATGTCTTCAGGAGGTCTGGCCAGATAGAGAAGAATCTACCCAGACCAGCGATGGTCAAACCTGCCTGATCCTCAAAAGCGTTCTAGGGTGCTTTTATTTATTTTTTTTAAAATACATTTTATTGATTTTACACAGAGAGGAATTGAGAGGGATAGAGAGTTAGAAACGCCGATGAGAGAGAAACATCGACCAGCTGCCTCGTGCACACCCCCCACTGGGGATGCGCCCGCAACCATTGTGCATGCCCTTGACCGGAATCGAACCCGGAACCGAACCGGTTTCGGCTCTAGGGTGCTTTTAAAAAGCGCAGGTGCCTGCTTTTCCTGAGTAGGTCCGGGATGCAGCCCGGGGGGGTTCTCGCCTTTAGAAAACACACCCAGGTGATTCCGATACGTGGGCAGGTGTAGAAACCAGGAACGCCACCTCCTGACCCCTTTACGTAGATGCAAATCGTCGCCGGGAGGAGAAAAGTTGCATTTCAGCCCCGTCAAGGAAGCAGGGAGCCGGGCACAAAAGAAGGATGACGCAACGCTTCTCTGCGGGCTGCAACCACTCGATCCCGGGGCGTGAGTGAGGAAAAGCCCCGTTCACAGGAAACACACCCCACCCCACCCCCCCCCCCCGCCGGAGCCACTGAGCCCTGCCTGCCTTGGGCGGGGCTCGTTTCCTCTTACCAAAGCACTCTCCGCCCAGACCCACACCTGGGACCCCTCAGGAAGAGAGGCCTCGTTGCCGCTGCAGGTGTGAGGTGGTTCACGCCTCAGGCTCAGGCCAACACGCACGCCTCCTAAGCGGGGGGGTTCTGCCCCATGCGTCCCCCTCCTCCTCGGCTTCCCCCCCTCCCCCAAGAGATTGGAGGCTACGTTCTTCCCCCCGACCATTCCATCACCGTTGGGGGAGGAGGTCGGGAGGAGGAAAGGGAGACCGGGTGAGGCGCTTGGCAGGTCTACCGCAGCGGGGACAATGAAGTGTTCGGTGGGGGGCGGGGGCACACCGTTTTCAAAATAAGCAAAGTGAACGGTCAGGGTTCTGTTGAGCCGCCTCATTCCGCAAAGCCGCAGGGCCCGCGAGGGTCTCCGGCCAGCCGTGGCTCTGGCACCTGTAGGGCGCCTCTGTCGCCAGAACGTCCTGCCAGGCTGGGCGTGTCCTAGATCTGCACTGTCCATGGTGGTCAGGACAGACCATCCAGGAGGGACCCACCACAGAAATCAGCCTCTTTCCACACACACACCTGCGAAGAAGCGCTTGAAACACGGCTACTGTGATTTAGGGATCAGTGTTTAATCTTATCCCATTGTGATTTTATTTTTTTAAATATATTTTGTTGGGTGTGTGTGTGTGTGTGTTGTTTTTGTTTTTTTCACGGAGAGGAAAAGAGAGAGGGATAGAGAGTTAGAAACATCGACGAGAGAGAATCACCGATCAGCTGCCTCTTGCACGCCCCCTACTGGGGATGCCACCAAGGTTACATGCCCTTGACCTGAATTGAACCCGGGACGTTTCAGTCCCCAGGCCGACGCTCTGTCCACTGGGCCACACCGGTTTCAGCCATCTCATGGTAATTTTAATGTAAATAGTCAACCAGGCCGGCCTGCCTCAGCGGTTGAGCGTCGACCTATGAACCAGAAGGTCACAGTTCAATTCCAGGTCGGGGCACAGGCGGGGATTTGCAGCCTCCATTCCCAGGAGGGGGCGTGCAGGAGGCAGCCCATCAACGATCCTCTCTCATCATTGATGTTTCTTTCTCTCCCTCTCCCTTCCTCTCTGTGGAAAATCAATAAAATATATTTTTTTTAAAGAGAGAGAGAGAGAGAGAGAGAGAGAGAGAGAGAAAATACCGCAGTTAAGCAAACGGTACTTCAGAGAAAACTCACCGGCCACCACACCATGCTCCGTCCTGCCAGGAAGAAGCCGCCCACGGTGCCGCGGTTCGTAGAAAACATGGCCTGAGGAGGGAGAGGTCAAGAGCTGAACAGAAAGCGAGCGTGGAGTGACCTTGCCAGCCAGAAGGACACACCTCCCCGTGAGCTCGCGCTTTCTCCTACCACCTCACTTTCTGAAACAGTTCCACATCCCTAGCCCCCGGGGGCGCCAGGATACTCAGCGGGGGGGGGAGGGGGGTCCTACGATTGACAGACAAGGACACTGAGGCTCCGCTTGCCCGCCCAGGGGGCTAGCTCCGCAGGGAGCGTAAGGTGTGGCTTCGAGCGATTCCCTCCGCCTGGGTCTGTTTCTGTTCGGTGAGGGGACGTGGGCACGTTTATGGCCTTTTCACAAACACACTGAAGGTGCGTGATGAAGGGTCAGGTCTTAAAAGCACCATTCAGTATGTGAATTACACCTCAGTAACACTGGGAGGGAGGGAGGAAGGGAGGGAGGTAAGGAGGGAGGAAGGAAGGGGGGAGGGAAGGAGAGAGAAAGAGAGAGAGAAGAAAAAAGAAGGAGGAGGAGGAGAAAGGGAAGGGGAAGAAGAGGAAGAAAGGGAAGGGGAAAGGGGGAGGAAGAGGAAGGAGAGAAGGAGGAAGGGAGGGAGGGAGGGAGGGAGGGAGGGAGGGAGGGAGGAAGGGAAGTTATAAAAATGCACCGATGGTACTTAACATTACATAGAAGACTAGGGCGTGGGGGAAATGGAGAGATTTCGGCCCAGGGCACGGAGCCTCGGCTACGAGAGGACACGTGCTGAGAGCTCGTGCACAGCACGGCGAGGGTCGCTCGTATGCTGCATGGCAGGGTTCCGTTTGCTAAGCAAGTACACGCCATGTGCTCTCGCCACGGAAAAGCACCGCGTGAGGGGATGGGTGTGCTCATTAGATCGTGGCCATCGCCGTACATGGTCAGTAAGAAGTTAGAGGCATGGGATTCTCAGTTCCCTCGGGTTCTACTTCTCCCCTTTCTCCAAGACACATACACATGCACACTCACACACATACACACTCACACACATACACATACACACACTCACACACACACACTCACACACACACTCACACACACATGCACACACACACTCACACGCACACTCGCACGCACACACATTCACACACACTCGCGCACACGCACACACACGCACACAATCAGCAGCAGCATCCGGTAGGTGCTTCCTGGCGCATGCACAGCAGCTGGTGCCCCCGGCCTCCTCTCTC
This sequence comes from Vespertilio murinus, assembly GCA_963924515.1. NCBI lineage: Eukaryota > Metazoa > Chordata > Mammalia > Chiroptera > Vespertilionidae > Vespertilio > Vespertilio murinus. Next base: position 24,944,169 of record OZ004720.1, on the reverse strand, counting down.
CCCGCTGGCCGCTCCCTGCACAGAGGAAGACACCGTCCCCGTGAGCCTGAGGTTCCGGGCCCCGCTCTGCAGACCCGTGTGGTCGGCCCCACCCCGAGACGACAAAGGTCTCACCACGGCGAGCCACAGGAGCCAGAGAAGCACCGTGGCCGACCCACAAGGCTTTTTCTTTCTCGATGGGATAAAAATGTCATCGAGCAAAAGGAAGGCACTTCAGACCCTCCGAGGCTTCAAAAAAAACCCGTGGGTGCTGGGCCGAGAGCAGAGAAGACGCGGTGTGGCCGGCGGCCTTCTGACTGGTGAAGGGGGACAGACTCGCTCCGTGCGGCCCGCACCAGGCACAGCCAGACCCAGCGGCCGACCCTGGGGCACGGGATCCGAGCTCAGAACCAGGAGGAGCGTCCGCGCTGCCCGAGGAGCCGGAGATGGAACTGGTGCCCCGGGGAGGGTTTCTGCTGCAAGCACTCGGTGAGGAGTCGGCAGCTCGTCGAGCCGGCTGTGTCAGGCCCGTTAGAGGGGAGACTCGGGCGTAGGCTAAAGATAAACATAGGACTCAGGGGTGGGCAAACTTTGTGACTCGAGGGCCACCGTGGGTTCTTAAACCGGACCGGAGGGCCGGCACAAAAGCAGCCTGACCATGCTGGCACTCTCCTCTTGGGCTGCTGGTGAAGGAGCGGAGGGGAGAGCAAGAGAACCCTCCTCTGCTCTTTCGGCTCCGCGGGCCGGATAGAACAGCCGAACGGGCCGGATCCGGCCCGCGGGCCGTAGTTTGCCCACGGCTGGCAGAGGCCCTCGCTTTGGGAAGTATGTGAGGAGAGAAGGAATCAGCCTCCCCAGGGCACGGCCACAGCAACGCACGTGGTGCTAAGGACCCGGGAGAGGAGAGTCCCAGAAAAGAAAAAAAAAAAAATCACATCTTAGGAAGGGGGAGAGGTGAGGTCGTGCAGAGAGCATTGCCTCGGCAATCTTTTCTTTTTCTTTTTTTTTAAGATATTTTATTGATTTTTTACAGAGAGGAAGGGAGAGGAGAGAGCTAGAGAGCTAGAAACATCGATGAGAGAGAGACATGGACCAGCTGCCTCCTGCACATCCCCCACCGGGGATGTGCCCGCAACCAAGGTACATGCCCCCGACCGGGAATCGAACCTGGGACCCTTCAGTCCGCAGGCCGACGCTCTATCCGCTGAGCCACACCGGTTTCGGCTGCCTCGGGAATCTTGAGCCCCGAGTTCTCGCCCCAGCCCGGATGCTCGTGCACTTGAGCGATGCCTGGTCGCCCTCGCTGACCCTCATCGGTACCATGAAAACGCCGGCCCCCCAGGCATCTGATGACGCCATTCGTGCAAACGGTCCCGCAAGCCAGCGGTCAGCACGTGTTTTCTGCTCATAGAAAAGGGTCAGATACCCCTGGCTGGTGTTGCTCAGTGGATAGAGCGTCGGCCTGCGGACTGAAGGGTCCCTGGTTCGATTCCGGTCAGGGGCATGTCCCTTGGTTGTGGGCACATCCCCGGTAGGGATTGTGCAAGAGGCAGCTGGTGGATGTATCTCTCTCATCGATGTTTCTAATTCTCTTTCCCTCTCAATTCATCTCTGTGTAAAATCAATAAAACATATTAAAAAAAGAAAAAAAAGAAGAAAAATCCACGTAGAATCCAACCCATGGAGTTCACACAGGTGTTGTTCAAGGGTCAACGGGAGACTGAAGAACACGCTCACGCCCCACGATGACTGGGCGAGGCAGCGTTGAAAGAGGACAAAACAGCCGAAACCGGTTTGGCTCAGCGGATAGAGCGTCGGCCTGCGGACTGAAAGGTCCCGGGTTCGATTCCTGTCCGGGGCATGGACCTTGGCGGCAGGCACATCCCCGGTAGGAGGCGGGGTGGTGGGGAGGCAGCTGGTCGATGATTCTCTCTCATCGATGTTTCTAACTCTCTATCCCTCTCATTTCCTCTCTGTAAAACACCAATAAAATATATTTAAGAGAGAGAGAGAGAGAGAGAGAGAGAGAGAGAGAGAGAGAGAGAGAGAGACCGGGGCCGCGGCTACACGTGGGCACCCGGCTCCGGTCGGACGCCTCCAGGAAGCCGAGAGCTTCGAGGAACAGCCGGCCGCACCAACCCCTGGCGACACCTGGGAAGGCTCTCAGTCACCTCTGCTTTCTACGATTGCTTTCAAAAAAGAGATCTTCCTTTCTTAAAATAAAAGAAAAAGGCAAAGAAAAGGCCCTGTGGCCCCGGCGGGTGAGTGTCCGCCCTCCTCTCCCGCGGGCCGGCCACCCTCGGCGCCGGTGCGGGCGGCGGGCTCTGCGCGGCTCAAAGCCTCCTCGCCGGGCGGCGGGCCGGGCGTGCCGCTCCGTCACCGTCACCGTCACGGCGGCATTTCCATTTCCATAGGCCGAGCTGCTGGGAACGGGTTCCTCTGGTTTGGTGTGTCCCCGGAGTCCCGGAGGGGAGCCACCCGCGTTTCCCTCTTCCCCGTGCAGCAGGTGCCGGCTCCCTTCCTCCTCCTCCTCCTCCTCCTCCTCCTCCTCCTCTGCTTCCTCCTCACCAGCTCTCCCCCTCACTCACCCGGCCCCTGGGATCCCAGGGCAGCACCAGGCCCTCAGCTCAGCCTGTCCCAGGCGGGGGACCCCGGGCCGCCACACACACACACACACACACACACACACATCCATACATACACACACACATATATATATATATATACATATACACACACATACACACACATACACACACATACACACACATACATACACATACACACACACATATAGGTACACACACACACGCGCACACGCACGCACACCTGCAGCCGCAGAGGCTGCGTCCTTCCCCACCTGCAGTGTCTTTCCCCTCGGACCCCTGGGAAGCTAAGAGGAGGCAGGACCACAGCCCCCTCCTCCCAAGCCCCGGGACCCTCCCTGCAACAACAGGCTGGCCCTCTCCCACCCCTCGCACCCCTGACCCCCGTCCCCCACCCTCCTCCCGTGCGTACAGCCCCCCCCCCCACTGCACTGACCTTCCGGCTGGCCAGCACCCGCTCCCTCTGCTCATCCCCGCTAGCTCGCCCTCCTCGCCTCGCCCGGTGCCCCCTGACCTCCAAGTCGCCGCCACCCCAAATGCTCTCCGGCCCTAAGGCCATCCCCCCTCCCCTCTGGCACGGCCCCCCTCCGCCTCATCCCCTCCCTCCGGCCCCCACCTACCCACAGCCCGACGGCCATCACCACCACGAAGTAGACGACGATGACGGAGATGTCGGCGGCGTTGCGGATGCGCTCGTGGGGGGCGAGGGGCGCCTCGGGGGCCGGGGTCCCGGGGCTCAGGGTGGTGCTGTCCATGGCGGCGGCGGCGGTGGCTGGCGCCCGGGCGTCCGGCTCTCCGGGCCGCGGGCTCCTTATGAGGCCTCCGGGTTAATGATCAGCCCCGGGGGAGGGCGCCCCCGAGGTGGGGGCAGCCGGGAGGTGGTGCGCCCGCCCGTCCGCCCGTCCGCCCGCCCGTCCGTCCGGGACCCCTGCCCGCTGTCGGGGAGCGGGAGCAGGGAGCGGCCCTGGGGGCAAGCGGGGAGCCAGGAGCGCGCTGGAGTGCTGGGGTGCCGGCGGGTCGGATGCCAGCTGCCAGCCGGCCGCGGGCAGGTAAGGGCTCACCTGGCAGCGGGGAGGGGCCGGCCAGGGGGAGGTGCCCGGCTGGCACAAAGGCCTGCTGTGCTCCCTCCCTCCTTCCCTCCCGCAGCGGGCACGGGGCCCTGGGCCGCCCCGACAGCCCCAGGGGCCGGCCCCTCCCCAGCGGCTCCCTGGAGGAAGCGGCTGCCTGCCTGCCTGCCTGCCACCAAGAGCCGAGGCACCTGCCCACGTCCTCGGTGGGCACGGCTGCTGCCCCACGTGCCCAGGGATCGGCTGCCCGCTTGGCCTGGGCGCGCGGAGCCTGGGGGAGGGTGGGCGGGCGCTGAACCCACTGCGGGTACAAGTCCCCGCGATCGCATCCTCCTGGCGGCTGAATGGCCGGCCACCCACCCACCCACCCACGTTTCTGACTCCCCTCCCGCTGACTCCCATTCCTGTTCCCACCGCAGTGAGGAGGGAGAAAGGGAGAGGAGGCGAGGGGGTCCCACCAGGAGCTGTCTCCTCACCCCGCACTTTGCCCAGTGAGGATTCCGCGTCCTTCCCCAGCGGGCAGGCAGGCGGGAGGGCAAATACCGTGTTTCCCCGAAAAGAAGACATCCTCCGAAAATAAGACCTACCTACAGGTTTCCTTCTGCGTGAAATATAAGGCACACACCCCCCCCCCGAAAATAAGGCCCCCAGTCTCTGTCTCAGAATGAAAATTAATTTACCGTCAACTGGTCGCTAGGGCCCTCCTGACGGGCGTCTAGCACCCAGTGACGTTACGCAACCAGTGACATTACGCGGAGTCCCGACGTCACTGCTGTGTGAATGGAGAGAAATCAGCGTGGAAACTCGGTGAAACCTAAACTGCAGGAAGTGGTGACGTGGGTGAAGAATTAATCCATGGGAGAAAATCACTGACGGTTGCATGGCAAACGCACTGCGAGCAGGCTGCCTTGACAAGAAGGACTCATTTAAAGGCAGTGCTATTGCTAAAGGTGAGAGATTTGGTCCACTGATTCTGAAAGAAATGGAGCCACAAGAAACTCACCAGGAAATTCAGGAACTGGATTTGTTAGGACGATGTTCCAGAAGATGATGACATGATTGTCACTGAATAAATGAGTCAATTCTTGATCCTGCAGGATTCACAGTGTGTCTGGTGTGTGTTGACAACTACCGTACTACCTTACCGTATACAGGTAGTATATTTCCTTTATTTTCATTTAACAATAAATGTGTACCGTATTCTTCTTCATGGAAAAATAAGACATCCCCCGAAAATAAGACCTAGCGCGTCTTTGGGAGCAAAAATGAATATAAGACACTGTCTTTTTATATATATTTTTTTTTAATTGATATTTTACAGAGAGGAAGGGAGAGAGAGAGAGAGAGCTAGAAACGTCAATGAGAGAGAAACATTGACCAGCTGCCTCTTGCACACCCCCTACTGGGGATGTGCCCACAACCAAGGTACATGCCCTTGACTGGAATCGAACCCAGAACCCTTCAGTCCGCAGGCCGACCCTCTATCCACTGAGCCAAACCGGTTTTGGCATATATATAAAACTAGCATTAGCTGAGGCCGGTTTGGCTTGAGATATATATATATATATATATATATATATATATATATATATATATATATAAACTAGCATTAGCTGAGGCCGGTTTGGCTCAATGGATAGAGCATCAGCCTGGAAACTCAAGGGCCCCGGGTTCGATTCCGGTCAAGGGCATGGACCTGGGTTGCAGGCACATCCCCGTGAGGGGTGTGCAGGAGGCAGCTGATCGATGTTTCTCTCTCATCGATGTTTCTGGCTCTCTATCCCTCTCCCTTCCTCTCTGTAAAAAAAAATCAATAAAATCTATTTAATAAATAAATAAAAATAAAAAGCTAGCATTATAGGTATTTTGAAAGAGGAGCACTGATGCCCTTCCCGGCGAGGATTCGGCGCTGGGTGAGGGAGGGCGGGGAGGCCTGGGGAAGCGCGGTGTGGGCGGGGCTGAGAGAGAGTGAGTCAGGTAGGCTGAGAGAGAGTGGCCTGCCGGGAAAGGGCCAGTGCGGGTGGAGGAGGGAGACTGTCCGAAACGTACAGGGAGGGACCAGCTGAGGCGAAAATAAAGCTACGGCCCGGCCGGCGTGGCTCAGTGGTCGAGCGTGGACCTGGGAACCGGGAGGTCACGCTTCCGTTCCCAGTCAGGGCCCAGGCCCGGGCTGTGGGCTCGCTCCCCAGGGGGCAGCTGGTCCGTGATTCTTTCTCATCATGGATGTTTCTTTCTTTTTTTAAAAAAAATATATATTTTATTGATTTTTCACAGAGAGGAAGGGAAAGGGATAGAGAGCTAGAAACAACGATGAGAGAGAATCATCCACCAGCTGCCTCCTGCACGCCCACTACTGGGGATGTGCCCGCAACCAAGGCACATGCCCTTGACCAGAATTGAACCTGGGACCCTTCAGTCCGCAGACTGACACTCTATCCACTGAGCAACGCCGGTTTCGGCTCATTATGGATGTTTCTATCTCTCTCTCCCTCTCCCTTCCTTTCTGAAATAATTTTTTAAATATTTAAATAATTAATAATAATAATATAACATAAATGAGAGAACATACGGAAAACATTTTGGTGCACTGCTAAGCACCTATGTGGCGCTCAATAACATGTGAACTTCTATCTTCGTCATCATCACCTCACTAGACCTCCAGATGTGGAGTCCGGCCCTCACAGAGCAGGAAACAGATACAAAAAAAGGAAGCATATACTGCCTTCACCGGTGTGGCTCAGTGGACAGAGCCTGCGGACTCAAGGGTCCCGGGTTCGATACCTTGGTTGCGGGCACATCCCCAGTGGGGGGCGTGCAAGAGGCAACTGATCGGTGTTTCTCTCTCTCTCTCTTCAATGTTTCTACCTCTCTATCCCTCTCCCTTCCTCTCTGTAAAAAAATCGACAAAATAGCCGAACCAGGTGTGGCTCAGTGGATAGAGCGTCGGCCTGTGAGTGGTTCCAGCTGCCGAAGAAGCGTGAGTAAGCGGGAAGCAGGGAAGCCGAGATCGGGAGGCTGTCGAACTCGGCCCTGAGTCGGCCCACGGGGACCTCCTCACCCGTCATCTCACTCTCCGTGACCAACCCCGATCGAAAAAAATAAATGGCTCGTGTAGAAGGGAACGCAAACGGCACATCAACGTGTGGCCAGCCACCCCCATCTCCCTCTCAAAAGAAAAATGCAAATTGATACGAGGGGGACAGACTGTTTTATACCTCCCAGGCTGGAAAAGATCACGCAAGAGATGGGGAATACATCACGTTGTAAGAGAAATATGCACACTCACGCCGCAGTGATGGGAGCATAAACCAGTGCCACCTCTAGCAGACTAGTGTGAGAACGCCTTTCAGAATTATTCCAAGGGGCCAAAACCGGTGTGGCTCCGTGGATAGAGCGCCGGCCTGCGGACTGAAAGGTCCCGGGTTCGATTCTGGTCAAGGGCATGTACCTTGGTTGCGGGCACATCCCCAGCAGGGGGTGTGCGGGAGGCAGCTGATCGATGATTCTCTCTCATGGATGTTTCTAACTCTCTATCCCTCTCTCTCTTCCTCTTTGTAAAAAATCAATAAAAATATATTTTTTTAAAAAAAATTATTCCAAGGGAGTGAGAAGACGAGCCACAGCCTGCGGGGAAATTGCAAGGACTCCTCTAAAATATACGGTGAACTAAAATATACGGAGAGCTCTTAAAGATTCCACCATAGGAAAGTGAACATCCAGTTTTAAAAAGGGCAGACACCGCCTCCCAGAAGACATCCGATACCTCCTGACATGCAAACAAGCGCGTGAAGAAATGCTCGGCGTCTTGTGTCATTCGGGGATTGCAGATTAAAATGAGGCATCACCACACACCGATTAGAATGGCCAGAGTCCAAAACACGGGCACCGCCAAATGCTGGCAAAGAGGCGGAACGGCGGGAACTCCCATTCGTTGCCAGTGGGGAGGCAAAATGGCCCAGCCATGCCCGGCCGGCGTGGCTCGGGGGTTGACCGTGGACCTATGAACCAGGAGGTCATGGTTCGATTCCCGGTCATAGGCCTGGGTTGCGGGCTCAATCCCCAGTCGGTAAATATTTCGCTCTCTCTCTCTCTCTCTCCCTATCTGTCTATCTCTTTCTCTCTACCTCTCTCTCTCTCCCTTCCTCTCTGAAATCAACTTTAAAAATATTTTTTTCTAATCGTACAGCCACTTTAGAAAACAGTTTGGCAGCCGAAACCGGTGTGGCTCAGTGGATAGAGCATCGGCCTGCGGACTGAAGGGTCCCGGGTTTGATTCCGGGCATGTACATTGATTGCAAGCACATCCCCAGTGGGCGCGTGCAAGAGGCAGCTGATCCATGACTCTCTCTCATTGATGTTTCTAACTCTGTATCTCTCTCCCTTCCTCTCTGTAAAAAAAAAAAAAAAAAAAAAAAAAAAAATCAATAAAATATATTTTAAAAAAAGAAAAAGAAAACAGTTTGGCAGTTTCTTACAAAACTAAGCATACTTCTATATGATTCAGCAGCTGTGCTCCCCTAACTGCCCTCCCCTGCAGGCCTGGTCCCCCCCGAACTGCCCTGCCCTGCAGGCCTGGTCCCCCCCGAACTGCCCTCCCCTGCAGGCCTGGTTCCCCCCCAACTGCCCTTCCCTGCAGGCCCGGTTGCCCCCAACTTCCATTCTCTGCCTGCCTGGGTCATCCCTAACTGCCCTTCCCTGCAGGCTTGATTGCCCCCAACTGCCCTCCCTTGCAGGCCTGGTCCCTCCCAACTGCCTTCCCCTGCTGATCTTGTGGTGGCCATCTTGTGTCCACCTGGGGGCAGCCATCTTGTGTGTGGGAGTAATCATCAATTTGGGTATCACTCTTTTATGAGATAGGATGATACTCTAATAGTGGTGCATGTCATTAATCCTTAGCAAACCTCATAGCAAGTACCATGTCAAGAGTGAGCCCCGATGATGGGCGGGGGATGCGTGGGACCTCTCTGTACCTTCAGCTCAATTTCACTGTGAACCTAAAAATGCCCTAAAAAAAAAAAAATCAAGTCTACTAAAAAGTTAAACACATGCACACCCTTTGACCCAACAATTTTAGAATTTGTGCTCCAGATAGGCTTACCTAAGGACAAAAAAATGACCTTTGTTCCAAGTTATTTATTGCCACAGTATGTATAATGAGGAAAGATTAGGGGCAACCTAAATGCCCATCCATAAAGGACGGGTTAAACACATCGCCGGCTTATCCACCTGGAGGAACAAGGTGTGCGGCCATAAAGAAATGAAAGATAGGGATTGGTCTCAAAGGTATTCTGTTAGGTTAAAAAAGCGAAGTGTGCAAAATGACAGATAGTACGCTAAAATCGGTGTAAAATGCCAGGAGGTGGGGGAAGAATATACACTGAGTGACCAGACAATGATGCCATGATGATCTCTGAACACGTAATAATCTGGCCACTCCGGGTGTGTGTGTGTGTGTGTGTGTGTGTGTGTGTGTGTGTCTGTCTCTGTGTGTATGTGTGTGCATGTGTGTATGTGTGTGTCTGTCTATGTGAATGTGTGTGTCTGTGTGTGTGTGTTTGTGTGTGTGTGTGTCTGTCTGTCTGTCTGTCTGTCTCTGTGTGTATGTGTGTGCATGTGTGTATGTGTGTGTCTGTCTATGTGTGTGTCTGTGTGTGTGTGTCTGTGTGCGTGTGTGTATTAGAGGCCTGGGGCATGAATTCATGCATGGGTGGGGTCAGGCCAGCCTGGCCAGGGGGAGGGGACATGGACGATTGGCCAGCCTGGTCAAACTCCAGCGAGGGGGCAATTTGCATATTAGCCTTTGATTCTATAGGACAGTGTTACCCAAGCTTCTTTCATGATGAGAATCACCTGGTGGAATTGTTAAACTCCTGAATCCCAACTAAGAAGTGCTACACTAGAATTTTGGGGAACACATGGGTAAAACTGTAGACTCTAAGCTTAGAGCACTAGCTAAGTATACAATCCTACATACCGTATTTGCCGGCGTATAAGACGATTTTTTGGCCCTGGAAAATACGTATTTGCCGGCGTATAAGACGACCCCCTAACATTTCCACAAAAAATACAGAGTTTGTTATATACTCGCCGTATAAGACTACCCCCCACTTGGAGGCATATTTTTCAGGGCCAAAAAGTCGTCTTATACGCCGGCAAATACGGTATATGTTCCCCAGAAATTCTAGTTCAGCACTTCTTAGTTGGGATTCAGGAATCTGTATTTTTAACAACGCCACCAGGTGATTCTCACCATGAGAGAAGTTTGGGAAACACTGATACAGGACATACACCGAGTGGCCAGATTATTATGCATTCAGAGATCATACTACTAAGGCCACTCCGTGTGGGTACATATTTGCCTACGAGTGCATTAAAAAAATCTCTTGGGGGGGGGGGGGGAATATATATATATATCACCTGGATATACAAGAAACTGGCAAAAACTGATTGCCTTTGGGGAGAAAATTTGGAAGGCTGGGGAGCTTTCTCTATGTATGCCTGTGCGCTTGATGAGCTACGAGAATGCATGACTCACACACTCAACAGAGAGTGGGAGGAAGGAAAGGAGAGAGAGAAGGAAAAAAATAAGGCCGAAACCGGTGTGGCTCAGTGGTAGAGCGTCGGTCTGCGGACTGAAGAGTCCCGGGTTCGATTCCGGTCAAGGGCATGTACCTTGGTCGCGGGCACATCCCCGGTAGGGGGCATGCAAGAGGCAGCTGGTGGAGGACTCTCTCTCATCGATGTTTCCAATTCTCTATCCCTCTCCCTTCCTCTCTGTAAAAAATCAATAAAATATATATTTTAAAAAAGATAAAATAAAGATAAATAAAGGGGGTGAAGAAAGTACATCTTGAGACAAGGAGCACAGAGGCAAGTCGGAGCACCCCACGCTGGTGCTTCCTAGGTATTTGCCACACCAGAGGCAGCGCGGGCTGGAGGGCGGTCAGGGGTGCCTGTGACCTCGGGGAAGTCCCACCCCGGCCCCGAGCTCACTGTCCTCGGGGGATGCATGAGGAGGCCAACCCCGTTCCGTGGGACTCCGCCCCTCCGCCCGCTGAGTCAGGAGGCGCCGGCTCCGCCCGCTCCATTCAGGAAGACTTTGGCCTAAGCGGCTGGTGCCACCCTGTTCGGCCACACCCACGTCTGAAGCAAGAAGCACTCGTCACTTTGGGCGCCTTGTCACACTCTCTCCCTGGGAAACTTTGCTCCTCACCGCGGGGTGGGGAGCGGCACCCTCTGTGAGCTACCTGGCTTCCACCCACAGGACACCGGGTGGCCCGGGGACAGCCGTGGGCTCCGGGGCAAAAGCAAGCAACTTGGGCGAATGTACGTTTGGTTAATCTGGTGAGAAACAAATCAATGACATTTCATTATATATATATATATATATATATATATATATATATATATATGATTTTTCACAGAGAGGAAGGGAGAGGGATAGAGAGTTAGAAACATCCATGAGAGAGAGAGACATTGATCAGCTGCCTCTTGCATGCCCCCTACTGGGGATGTGCCCACAACCAAGGTACATGCCCTTGGCCGGAATCGAACCTGGGACCCTTCAGTCCACAGGCCGACGCTCGATCCACTGAGCCAAACCGGTCTCGGCTCAATGACACTTTAAAACAATCATTTTTGACTGGTATACATGCATGTAAGTACAACCAATGGACACAAAACTCTGGGGAGGGAGGGCATGTATGAGGGGGTGGTGGTAATGGTAATATATGTACACAAATAATAATTTAATAAAAAATATTTTATAAGTAAATAAAATAAATAAAACAATCCTTTTGAAGGGAAAAATGCTGAATGATATAAAACTAGACAACCTTGTCAATTCGGCATATTTTCCCGCTCTGTTGAGGTGTAATTGAAATATAACAAACAACACGTACATTTAAGACGAGACGGTATATGTTAAAGTGCTTCACTTAATCACCAGGATTCGGGGAGCACTCAATGAACAGAAATTAATATTCTTGTTATTTATTACTTTTCCCACTTCGTTTCTGTCCTTCCAAACGTAAGAGCCTTCCCAGGGCGTGCGCGGGGGTGGGGCGGCTGTATCGGGGTTTGGCTAGGTGTTTGCTGGATGTGCACAATCGGGTAGATAAGATCTCCTGCTGGTGTGGCAAGTTTCCAGGAGCACGTGGGCCGGGACACGGTGCCCCGGGGAGACACGTGTTTGCGTGTTGGTAGCTGAGCAGTGGGTGCGAATGTACATCCGTGTATATGCAAAACACTGCTTCCTGCCCAGCTGGTGTGGCTCAGCGATTGAGCGGTGACCTGTGAACCAGGAGGTCATGGTTCGATTCCCAGTCAGGGCACGTGCCTGGGTTGCAGGCTCCATCCCCAGTAGGCAGGAGGCAGCCAATCAATGACTCTTTCTCATCATAGATGTTCTATCTCTCTCTCTGAAATCAATAAAAAAATTGTTTTTTAAATAAAACACTGTATTTCCAGTAGGACATGATCTCACTCATCTGGGAGAAATGGTGAACAAGAACAGACCCAGAGACAAGGAGCCACGGGTCAGACGGTTGGACCTCAGAGGGAGGGTGGGGAGAAAAGGGAGAGATCAACCAAAGGACTTGTGTGCACATATGTGAGCCTAACCAGGGGTCAAGGACAGTAGGGGGGTGGGGACGGGAGTGGGGAGGGGTGGGGGATTGGAATGAGGGGGGTTGAGGACAAATATGGGATACCTTCATCAACAAAGAAATTAGTTACAAATATACATAAATAAATATAAAACACTGTTTCCTTGGAAGACTTTGGTAGCAATGAAATAATTCAGAAGTCATTTCCTCTTGCTTATCAACCAATGTTGGTAAGAAGATAACTAAAAATTGATTGGGCAAAGGGGAAGATTATGTTTTGATTGGCGTCTCTTATAACTATCCAAAGGTTCTAGAGATTGAAGGGAATTGTGATGACTGGTTACAAACATTCTGTTCTAGCGTGGCTCAGTGGGGGAGTGTGGACCTGTGAGCCAAGAGTTCGCTGGTTCAGCTCCTGGTCAGGGCACATGCCCGGGTTTCATCTCGATTCCGAGTTGTGGGGCGGGGGGGGGGGGGGGGGGGGGGAAGGAGGCAGCCAATTGATGTTTCTCTTTGATGTTTCTATCTCTCTATCCCTCTTGGCTTCTGTACCCAGAAACCATCAACAAATGCATACAAAGGCAGGATCCAAACCCCAGCCCCACACTAGGGACGGAGCCCGCAACCTGGGCATGTGCCTGCCCGGGAATAGAACCGTGACCTCCTGGTTCATAGGTCGACACTCAACCCCTGAGCCACACCAGCCCCCGGGCCGTTGTTAAGGCCCAGAAAAGGGACTCCTAGACTGGGGAGACCTGAGTTCAAATCCCAGCTCTGCCAGCCACTCACTCCCGGCCAACCCAGCCTCCTCTCCCGGCTCAGTTTTGCCCCGAGAAGAGGGTTTGGCTTGGACAGGGTGCCTTCCAAGCCCCCACCCCCCGGCTCAGCTCTGCCCTGGGCCGCCCCCCCCCCCCCCCCATCCTCCAGTTGTGTGTGTACGCGAATGCCCGGGACAGGGTCCAAGTCATTCCTAAAGGGTCAGACGATTAACCATTGGCCTGGGCCAGTTCCAGAAAGGACTCAAAAATTAACCTTGCTCCTCCTGGCTCCCCCTTTTAATGGTTACCATTTGTAACTCTGGGAGGCATTGTTTCCCCCCTGCCTCCGGGGTCTGGCTGCCATCCCTGACCCCCCACCCCTAACCCTGCATCACCCCAACTCCTCCACCGCCACCCCCCCACCAACTAAGCTTTGCCAGTCCTCACGTCCTCCCCGAACCCTGCCTGACTCCCCGCGGCCCTGTGACCCACACACAGCCCTCTGACCACCTGCGATGCCATCACTATCTCCCACGGCCAGGTGCTCCGGGGGGCAGTGGGCGCCCTGGGGGCTTCTTCCCACTCAGCTGCTCCCCCCGGAGCTAAGACGGCGCTGTGTCCACCGCGCATCCTGTGCCGCTGGGACACGGGGCACGCGTGTGCCGTGTGCCGGGCTGGGAGAGGAGCCCCGGCCACTGGGAGAAGCTCTTCACTCTCCAAAGCTCCCTGATCGTCCCTGTGAGGCAGGCAGACACTCAGCGGGAGGGGAGCCCCTTGACGGGGAGGGGGAGCCCTCTCCTCCAGGCCACGTGGCGGGCCAGCGGTGGGGAGCCCCCGAGGCTGGCACTGGAGTTCTGGCCTCCGGATCCTGGGCTTCGGGGTGTGTGGCACTCGGTGAAGTCACAGCCTTCCCCCGTTTTAAGAGGCTGCAGCCTGGGGACACCCCTACAACATGTGAACACACACTCACACTCACACGCAAATACACTCACACACACGCACACACTCACACATACACTCACACATACACACTCACACATATACACACACACTCACACACACACACATATACACACTCACACACACACACACATATACACACTCACACACACACACACATATACACACTCACACACACACACTTTATAAATACCTCGCACTGACTCTACCCTGCCTGGGGCTTCTCCCCTTTAGACTCACCGTTGTTTCTCTCTCTCTCTCTCTCTCTCTCTCTCTCTCTCTCTATATATATATATATATATATATATATATATATATATATATATATTTGACAGTGGGAGTCTGGAAAGACCAGTGAAAATGATCCAGCAAACTTGGCAGGATGGACAGAAAGCACATCATGAGAGCCCTAGCCGGGTTATGGTGGAGAGAGCCTCGGCCTGCGGACTGGAATGGTCCCGGGTTCAATTCTGGTCAAGGGCACGTACCTCAGTTGCAGGATGTGTATGTATGGGTGCATTGATGCTATTCTGGTGTGTGTGTGTGTGTGTGTGTGTGTGTGATAGGCATACTGTGAACATCCGTGGGTTTCACGGGTACCTTCCTCAGCATGCATACACATGTGGCCCGGCCAAGTGTGGTTCAGCGGTTGAGCATCAACCCAGGAACCAAGAGGTCGCTGGTTCGATTCCCGATCAGGGCGTATGCCTGGTTTGCAATCTCAATCCCCAGTGGGGCGGGGGGGTGGGGGGGTGGAGGTGCAGGAGGCAGCTAGTCAATGATCTTTCTTTCTCATCAATGTTCCTGTCTCTCTACCCTTCTCCCTCTCCCCTCTCTCTAAAAACCAATAAAAACTTTCTCTTTAGGTGTACACACACGTGCAGGAGTGCGTGGGAGGACATACACATTTCCCACTCACTGCTCACCCGCCAGGAAGTCCAAGGCAGAGGTCCTGGGGTGCAATCACTGGGTAAGGCTCCGGGGGTGAACGAGAGAGGGCCTGTGGATGGCTGTAGTCCCGGGCGCGTGGGCGGTAAGCGTGTTTTCTCAGTGCTCTGTAGATGTCTGTGAGGTCACTGTACCTACCGATGTGCGTGTCCATCGGGACCCACAGCCAACCGGGGGAGCTCCCGGCTGCCCGAGTGAGGGCGCACCCTCAGGTGATGCTGAAAGATGCTGCTGTGTCCTCTCTCCAAGCCCCCCGGGCTCAGATGCTAAACCAGCCGTGGGCAAACTGCGGCCCGCGGGCCGGATCCGGCCCTTGCGGCTGTTCTATCCGGCCCGCGGAGCCGAGAGAGCGGAGGAGGGTTCTCTTGCTCTCCCCTCCGCTCCTTCACCAGCAGCCCCAGAGGAGAGTGCCAGTGTGGTCAGGTTGCTTTGGTTCCGGCCCTCCGGTCCCGAGTAAGAGCCCATGGTGGGCCGAAACCGTTTTGGCTCAGTGGTAGAGCGTTGGCCTGCGGACTGAAAGGTCCCAGGTTCGATTCCGGTGAAAGGCACGTACCTTGGTTGCGGGCACATCCCCAGTAGGGGGCGTGCAAGAGGCAGCTGATCGATGTTTCTCTCTCATCGATGTTTCTAGCTCTCTATCCCTCTCCCTTCCTCTCTGTGGAAAATCAATAAAACATATTTTCCAGAAGAAAAAAAAAAAAGAACCCACGGTGGCCCTCGAGTCAAAGAGTTTGCCCACCCCTGTCATCTAAACAGCCCCCAGTAGCAGAGGCACCCTCTGCCCACCGCCCCGCCCTCCCCACCCATCGGGAGCAGAGCACCCAGAGTCCAGGCCGCCGGGAGCCGCCTGGGCCTCACGTGCTTTTATGGTCTCCCAGTTAATGTTTGGCCCCGGGGTCATTTCTGCTCTAGGAGGTCCGCCAGAGGAGGCGGGGAGGGGTGGGGGCGGGGAGATACGGTGCCAGGTCACCTGCAGGAGGCACCTGCCTGCCCTGGCAGCCGCCCTCGGCCCCCCAACGCCGAGCAGGATGCCCGGTCCGGCCGGAGGAGGGAGACACCGGAGAGAAGAGGGCAAGGGCTTCTGGGGACAGGGAGGGGAAAGGGGGTGCTCGGGGGGACCCAGGACGCTCCTCTGTCAACAGGCCAGCCCGTCTCTGCGTGGTCCCCGCCGAGGACCCGGGGAGTCGCCCCCTCCACGTGCTCTCAGGCGTCTCCGTGAGGCTGGCACAAAAATCTGCCTCCTGGCAACTTCCAGTTATGAGTCCCACCCTCCCTCTCACAAAAAAATTAAATAAAAATTAATCTTCCTGGGAATAACCAACCACCCTCTGGTTAAAGTCTCCAGAAAGTCCCTGTTCCGGATGCTAATGCATAACCTGGGGAAGATACAGATTTGCTTTATAGCTCGAAATTCCTGAAGCGTGGGGAGATTACATATATGCCGTTGGCCCTGGAACAGATTTGAACTGCGTGGTTCAGTTGTACACCGGCTTTTTTTTTTTTCAATAAATACTGTAAATGCATTTTCTCTTCCTGATGATTCTTTTTTTAAAAAATATATACTTTATTGATTTTTCACAGAGAGGAAGAGAGAGGGATAGAGAGCTAGAAACATCGATGAGAGAGAAACATCGATCAGCTGCCTCCTGCACACCCCCCCTACTTGCGATGTGCCCGCAACCAAGGGACACGGGGATGTTATGCTGTGTGAATGTCACCTCACATTTTAAAAATAGGGCCTGGGCTCTCAGGGATTCTCAGACAGCTCCGCAGAGGCATTGCGTCTCCACGGAGGTGGCACCAGGCCTCCAAAGTCAGGGAGTCACAGCTACCGTGGGGACCGTTACCAAACGGGGCCGGCCACTGAGGCAGAGCGCCCCCCCGTGGCTCCCTTCTCTCCACCTCAGCAGCTCGCCCTCGGCTTAGTGAGGCCACAACCTACCCTCCCTCCCTCACCCCCAGACCCCGCAAAGGTGTTAGAGCAAGAAATGAGGGAAAGGGCAGCTCCTTAGCGCTGACCTTCTCTGAACTCGCTGGGTTTGCACATTCAATAATTTACCAACCTGCCAAGGCGCCCAGCGCTATGAAAGGGCCCGAGCTGGTGAGGGGCACTCTCTCTGCCCCCCCCCCACACACACGGATAATGACCGTCCACGGATCGTCTACTCTGGGCCGTCACAGTGCCTGGGGCTTTCCTTAATTGTCATCTTCAACCTCACAGCAGCCCCGGAAGGTGGACGTGATCAGGACCGCAGGAGGACTTTTGTGGATGCAAAGCTCTGCTGCCTCGTGG